>JALNIE010000284.1:0-27982 GCA_026122505.1 Aldabrachelys gigantea
GAGTCCTGGCAAGAGTGGGTCTGGTACCTCCGCAGCCTGGAGAAGCGGTTCAGGCTCCTGAGGGATTTCCGCAGCCAGCGAATAGGACGGCTGGCGTTCCTCAGGGGATGGTGGGGGCCGAGACGCTGCAGCCTCTGGAGCCCTCCGTTCCGGGTCTTGGTACTAGATGAAGAAAAAGAGACAGACTGTTACTGTGGGATACATGAAATGGCTTAGTTCTTCTTCGAGTGCTTGCTCATATCCATTCCAGTAGGTGTACGCGCCGCGCGTGCACGTTCGTCGGAAGACTTTTACCCTCGCAACTCCAGCGGGCCGGCAAGTCACCCCCTAGAGTGACACCGCCATGGCGGGTGATATATACCCCTGCCGGCCCGTCTGCTCCTCAGTTCCTTCTTACCGCCGTGTCGGTCGTTGGAACTGTGGAGCGCAGCATAGCTGACCTCCACATCCCTAGCTTCTCTTGTCAATCACTGTTGTAGTTAGTTAGTTAGTTAGTTCTGTAGTTATAGTTATAGTTATACTGATAGTTCTACTTATAGTTGTATATAGTTGTACTTGTTATCGGGTTCAGGCACATACAGAGATTGAACTGATGGATGATGGATGGGATGATAACTGAGTTACCGCAGAGAATTCTTTTTGGGTGCTGGCTGGTGAGTCTTACCCACATGCTCAGGGTTTAGCTGATCGCCATATTTGGGGTTGGGAAGGAATTTTCCTCCAGGGCGGATTGGCAGAGGCCCTGGAGGTTTTTCGCCTTCCTCTGCAGCGTGGGGCATGGGTCGCTTGCTGGTGGATTCTCTGCAGCTTGAGGTCTTCAAACCACAATTTTGAGGACTTCAATAACTCAGTCATGGGTTAGGGGTTGTTATAAAAGTGGATGAGTGGGGTTCTGTGGCCTGCCTTGTGCAGGAGGTCAGACTAGATGATCATGTTGGTCCCTTCTGACCTATGAGTCTATGAGTCTATGAGTCTATGAACTTGTCAAATAGGTTTCCTGGATGAGGGGAAATGTTATCTCCGTGTCCTGTACATGTGCCAAGGGTTTCTATGGCAGAGCTGAAAAAGTTTTAAGAACAAAAAGCTTGGGGGAGGAGATGTCCCTTGTCTGTTTGCAAAGCATCACTCTGAACCTGCAGGCAAAGCAATACCATAGGAGTCAGTTTAGCAGTGTTAGTGGAAATTAGTATAATGCTAGTCAAAGTGAAGAGCATTGTGTTAAACAGCTTGATGTTATGCTCACCTATAACTGAGATAATATTTGTCACAGTTCAGGGCAAATGCACCTGTTTTTCCCCTCATGGTGCACAAAGAGCACTTGCTTTCAGGTTTCCAAACCTCCCACCTCCCCCAGCCCTCACTTCTCTTCGGTGGAGACATGCATCTCTCTCTCCCTCCTGGCTAGGTTTTTTCCATGCTGCACAGTTCCCTGCATACACTCTGATACCCCTAGAAAGCCAGACTACTTAAGCAGGCCAGGGTCTGTATTTTTCTTTCTCTTTAGAGCAGTGTTTCCCAAACCTGGGACACTGTTTGTTTAGGGAAAGCCCTTGGCGGGCTGGGCTGGTTTGTTTACCTGTCCTATCTGCAGGTTCGGTCAATTGCAGCTCCCAGTGGCTGTGGTTCACTGCTCCCAGCCAATGGAAAGTGGTGGCCAGTTTCCAGCAGCTCCCATTGGCCAGGAGCAGTGAACCGTGGCCAGTCGGAGCTGTGGTCGGCTGAACCTGTGGAAGGGGCAGGTGAACAAAACCTGCCAGGGACTTTCCCTACACAAGCCGCATCCCAACTTTGGGAAACACTGCTTTAGAGAGTATAAACAGTGTCGATGTCCCCAGTTTTAAGTTGCTACACAGCTCTTTCTAAGGAAGCACATTCATTATTAAGGAGAAAGCATTACAGAAAATCCATTTTAAAAACAATAAAAGTTTCTATACACAAGTTAAAAACTTAGCAGAGGCCACCCATCAAAGGGCCTCCATAGGCCAAAGTCTTTTCTGCACTCTCCAGGAAATCCTCTTATTATCTGTTGGCCTCTGAAGAATCAATTCAAACCAGTATATGGAAGCCTGTCCAGGTGGTGGTAGCTCTTGGGAGGTGTTACAGCCTCAGTGAATTTGCCTAATCAACTCCATTTGTCTTAGTTCCCAGAGGAGATGTTATCCCCTTTTCCCATGGAATTACATACAAACTCTGGCCCAGAATGATACGTAATCTTACTACAAGAAAATATCCCAAAAATATTCCAGGAAATTGCCATATCTGTCACAGTGCAGAACTGGTAGTTCTTAAAAACTAGGATGCCATGCAATGGAAGAGAACATTGAGATAATGTGCTTTATAGAGACTAGGCATAAAGAAAAAGCCAATGGAATTTGGAAATGCCTGGTTTCAAACTGTACAAGACAGACAGATTCACAGTTGTGCTGTATCTGAAAGTAAATAGTAACTGGTGAGATAAAAATTCTGAGTGGAGAGGACTACATAGTTGTAAGAAGCTGTAGGAATGTCATTATATCACTAGGGTTATGCTTCTGGCCTCATCAAGAAAAGGAAATCAAGTGCATACTGTTGAAAGAGATCAAAGAGGCAACATAATCTAACAAACTGATAATAATGGGAGACTTCAATTACTCTGTATAACCTGATCAAATGGCCCAATGTTTAGAGTCACAATCTCTCAACATTTTAAGTTCTCGCTTCTTAGATTAGCTAGCTCTAGAGTACACAAGAGCAGAGGCTATTGATGACTTACTCCTTCGTAACCCAGAGAAGTTATTTAAAGAAGTGATGTTAGCTTAGCAGCTAATAGTGGCCAAAATATAATTAGGTTCAACTTCCTACTACAGATGGAGAACCAAAAAGTGACGGTGACACTAAATTTTAGAAAAGGGAGATTTCAATAATGTGAGGAGGTTAGTCAAAAAGGCCCAAGAGTTATAAGGAAGTAAAATCCTTAGAGGTGGCATGGATACTACTTTAAAAACATCAATGGAAAAGGAAGGCAAGAAGTAAACCACTCTGGCTAAACAGTAAAATTTGAAAGGTGTTTTGAGCCAAAGAAAAATCCTTTAACATTTGGAAATCTAACTCTAGTGAAACCAACAAGCAGGAGAGCAAATGACAGCAGGCGATAAGAAAGAGATAAATTAGAAGGGTTAAAATGGATTTTATTTACTGTTTCATCAACCCAGGTCTGAAGGCAGCACCACTGTGCAGAAACAAGGGTGGCATGGTATGGTATTGCCAGGGCCAGCTCCAGGCACCAGCTAAGGAAGCAGGTGCTTGGGGCGGCCAATAGAAAGGGACAGCACTCCGTCCTTGATTGGAGCAGCACATCGTCGTCTTTGGCGGCCATTTGGTGGCAGATCTCTCATTCCCTCTCCTCCTCTTTGAGCTTCCACCAAAGTGCCGCCGAAGAGGAAGAGAGAGAGTGAAGGACCCACTGCCAAATTGCTGCTGAAGACAGAACTGGACCGATTCAGCTGCCACCGTTTCTTTTTTTTCCCACAGTTTGGGGTGGCAAAACAGCTGGAGCCAGCCCTGGGTATTGCCACCTTTACTTCTGCATTGCTGCTGGCTGTGGCGCTGCCTTCAGAGCTGGATGGCCAGCCAATCTCCACCACCCTCCAGCCTCCCGGCTCTGAAGGCAGTGTAGAAGTAAAGGTGGCAATACTGCGACCCTACAATAGTTTTGCAACCCACCAACAACACTATTTTGGGTAGAGACTCCCAGTTTGAAAAACACTAGTTTCCCCTGTGAAAACTCTATTGTATAGGGTAAAAGTACACAAAAGACCAGATTTCATGGGAGGAGACCAGATTTAATGGACCATGATGTGTCTTCCCAGGCCATAAATTTGGTAGGGCCCTATCTATAATGCAGAGACTGCAGCAACAAAACTTTCAATTTGTTACAATGGAACAAAGCCTTGTTTAGAAAATAAATATGAACACTTACTCACTTTTTCACTTTAAAATTAATCACAATCCTTGTGGGTGCCTTCTGCAATATCCTTGGAGCAAGAGCAATTATTGGAACTCATTCTCTTCTCTTTCTTTAAAACAGAAACCAGTTTCCTGTCTGGATAATCAAAGCACAAGTTTCACTCGCTGTAGGTGGTATGTAGAAAGATTCAAAGAGCAAGAATGTCCTTATTATGTTTACAGCAAACACACACACACAGAGATAGAAATAAAACATGCTCTTGCTAGAGAGCTGCAACATAACATTACTTCATTCATTGGTGTCAATTCTGTAATTTTCCCAAGTGTGCTGGACCTCCACTCTATCCTTGACTCTGGCCCCACTGCAACCCTCGCCCCAAAGCCCCAATTCTCCCTCCCTTTTCCCCCCCCTGCTCTGTCCTCACCTCACCTCTTCCTGCCCCATTCTGGCCCCTCTCCCAAATGCACCCCGCCCTCACTGTGCCCCCTCCCCCACAGCACCTTCTGTACATAGCTGAACAGCTGATTGTGGTGGGCAGGAGGCAGTGGGAAGGAGGGGGCCAAGCTAATCAGGAGGGCTGCCGATGGGTGCTTAGCATCCACTGTTTTTTTCCTCTGAACACCCATGAAGTCAGAGCCTATGACTTTATTTCTTAAAATCCAGACAGTTCATACACAGTGATCCAATACAGAAATAGACCCAGCAGACTGATATCTAAGGCAAGGGGCACAACACGACCCACCTTGCTCCAGACTGTCCTGTTAGCAGACTCACTGCTGAGGACCCAGATAGCATATTTCCACTCAGACCCACTGTTGCAAGCAGGACCAGGAAACCCTTTAGAATGTAAAGTGACTATTGGTAATTTTCACACCACATGACTTATACAATTTAAAGGGTATTATTGACCTGACTCTTTAGGTGTAAATGTAAATTTGATCTTAAACAAACAAAATAGTAACAGTTATACCTAGTTTAAGAAGAAACAAGATTTTAACGTTATCAAACTTTTATATGAGAAACTTTCAATTTGCCGAAATTTTTGTACCTACATTGAAAGAGATCTTGGAGTCATCATGGAGACTTCTCTTAAAACATGTGCTCAATGTGCAATGAGAGTCAAAAAAGTTAACAGAATGCTAGGAATCAGCACGAAAGGGACAGATAACAAGACAGAAAATATTATAATGCCGTCGTATCGATTCATGATACACCCACATATTGAATACCACATGCAGTTCTGGCTTCCCCATCTTAAAAAAAAAAAAGACATATTAGAATTGGAAAAGGTGCAGTGATGAGCAGCAAAAATGATTAGGGGTAGTAGAAAAAGGCCCCAGAAGGTTAAAATTCCTCCTCTCTAGCAACTCAGAAGGGGTTACTACACGTCAATCAGGTTCAGCTGAGATAGGTCAATTAGGATCAGCTGAGAAGGGGTTGCCTCAGGTCATTTAGGACCAGCTGACTCCAATTAAGGGCTGCTTGAGACATTTTTAAATGCCTATCCTGGTGAGAGGGGGAAGAGGAGAGAGGGAGGGAGATAAGCTGTATCTATGCTAGAGGTAGCAGGGGGGCAAGTCTCTCCAAGAGGGGAGGCTGTGCTCCTTCCCATAGGGGAAAAAAACAAGCCTAAAGCACCTGCTAAGGGAAAGACTGATTGCCCAGTGAAGCTGAGGGGGCTGCTTCATCCCAGGCCCATCTTGCCAAAGGGAGAATCACTGAGGCTGGTGGGACAGAGAAGGTGCCTTGCCACAGTGCCAGTAATTCTACAATACCCACCTGCTGAAGTGAAAAAAAACAGATTGTCAGAGCCAGAAGTGTACCAAGAAGTCATCTACTACAGAACAGGCCCAACAAAGAAAATAATAGAATGCCATTAGCAGTCACCTTCAGACCCCAACTACAACCTTCCCAGTGCATCATCAAAGTTCTACCACCTATCCTGAAAGATGATCCCTCACTCTCACAGATCTTGGGAGACAGACCTGTCCTCGCTTACCGACAGCCCCCCCAACCTGAAAAATACTCACCAGCAACCAAATACCACAGAACAAAAACACTAACCCAGGAACCTATCTTTGCAACAAAGCCCGATGCCAACTCTGTCCACACATCTATTCAAGTGACACCATAATAGGACCTAATCACATCAGCCATGCCATCAGAGGCTTGTTTACCTGCACATCTCCCAATATGACATATGCCATCAAGTACCAGCAATGAAAAAGCATAAATGGACACAAATCTGACATCAGGAATCATAACATTCAAAAACATGTAGAAGAACACTTCAAGCTCTCAGGTCACTCAGTAACAGACTGAAAGGTGGCAATTTTGCAACAGAAAAGCTTCAAAAACAGACTCCAATGAGAAACTTCTGAACTTGAATCAATATGCAAACTAGATACCATTAATTTAGACTTGAATAGAGACCAGGAATGGCATTGTATCTATTTCCCCATGTTAAATATCCTTACACCTTCTTGTCAAAGTGTCTGAAATGAGCCCTCTTGATTATCACTACAAAAGTTTGTTTTTTCTCCTGCTGATATTAGCTCATCTTAATTAAGTAGGTCAACTCCCACCTTTTCATGTTCTCTGTATGTGTATATAAATATATCTTCTTACTATATGTTCCATTCTATGCATCTGATGGAGTGAGCTGTACCCCACAAAAGCTTATACTCAAATAAATGTGTTAGTCTCTAAGGTGCCACAAGTACTCCTGTTCTTTTTGCGAATACAGACCAACACAGCTGCTACTCTGAAATAAAATAGTGGATACAAAGAACAGTTTGTAATAAACAAAATGTATAAAGACTTCCAAAAGACCTTTGCCAACGTCCCTCAGTAGAGGCTTCTAAAGAAATTATTTAGGCCTGGTCTACATTACGCATTTAAACCGAATTTAGCAGCATTAAACCGATTTAACCCTGCACTGGTCCACACAACGAGGCTCTTTATATCGATATAAAGGGTTCTTTAAACTGATTTCTGTACTTCTCCCTGATGAGAGGAGTAGCACTGAAATCGGTATTGCCATGTTGGATTAGGGTTAGTGTGGCCGCAAATCAACAGTATTGGCCTCCGGGAGGTATCCCACAGTGCACCATTGTGACCGCTCTGGAAAGTAATCTGAACTCAGATGCACTGGCCAGGTAGACAGGAAAAGCCCCGTGAACTTTTGAATTGCATTTCCTGTTTGCCCAGCATGGAGCTCTGAAGAGCACGGGTGGCGATGCAATCCCAAATCCAAAAAGAGCTCCAGCATGGACCGCATGGGAGATACTGGATCTGATCACTGTATGGGGAGACAAATCTGTTCTATCACAGCTCTTTTACAGAAGACGAAATGTCAAAGCATTTGAAAAAAATTTCCAGGCTATGATACAGAGTCCACAGCACAGTGCTGTGTTAAAAGCGTAACGGAAAGACAAAGAATCAAATGGATGCTCATGGAGGGAGGGAGGGAGGGAGGGAGGGAGGGGGGACTGAGGACTCCAGCTATCCCACAGTCCCCGCAGTCTCCAAAAAGTATTTGCATTCTTGGCTGAGCTCCCAATGTCTGTAGGGTCAAACACATTGTCCGGGGTGTTTCAGGGTATATCTCATCAATTTACACCCCCTCTCCCCCTGTGAAAGAACAGGGGAAAAAATCATTTCTTGACTTTTTTCAAAGTCACCCTATGTCTACTGCATGCTGCTGGTAGACGCGGTACTGCGACACTGAACAGCAGCATCCTCTCCCTTCTCCTCTTCTTCCCAGTGGCAGATGGTACAGTACAAAAGGACTGATAGCTGTTCTCGTCATCAACCCTTGAGTGTTTCTGGCTGTCCTCAGGTGAGGTCGGCCAGGGGCGCCTGGGTAAAAATAGGAATGACTCCCGGTCATTCTCAGCAGATGGTACAGAATGGCTGGTAACCGTCCTCATCATCATAGCAACTGGGGGCTGAGTTCCATCAGCCCCCACCCCTTTCATGTCTAAAGAAAAAATTCTGTACTGCCTGGACTGTCATAGCAGTAGGTTGCTGGGCTCCTCTCCCCCACACCATTTAATATCCAGCCTGGACTATCATAGCAGCTGGAGGCTGCCTCCCCCTCATTTTATGTCACTAAAAACTCAGTGTTTCTCATTCCTGCATTCTTTATTACTTCATCACACAAATGGGGGTACACTTCAGTGTAGCCCAGGAGTGTTGGGGGAGCAGGGAAGCAACAGGTGGGGTTGTTGCAGGGGCATCCCCCATGAATGGTATGCAGCTCATCATTTCTGCGGGATCTGACATGGAGCGGCTGTTCTTTCTGGTTGTCTGATACACTGATTCTCTAGTACACTTGCCCTATATTCTAGGCAGGACGGATTCTATTTTTAGATACAACATAAAGGAGGGAATGACCCGGGGAGTCATTCCCATTTTTGTCTTTGCGCTCCCAGCCGACCCTCAGTGAGGGTAGCCAGGAGCACCCATGACAGCAGCAGATGGTACAGAAAGACTGATAACCATCATCTCATTGCCAATTTTCAATGGCACAGCAGATGGTACAGAACAACAGGTAACCATCTCTGCAACCTTGCAAAGGCAAATGAATATTGCTGTGCAGCACTGCAGTACCACCTCTGTCAGCGGCATCCAGTACACATACAGTGAGAGTGACAAAAGGCAAAACAAGCTCCATGGTTGCCATGCTATGGCATTTGCCAGGGCAATCCAGGGAAAAAGGGTGCAAAATGATTGTCTGCCGTTGCTTTCATGGAGGAAGAATTGACTGACGACATTTACCTAGAATCACCCTCAACACTGTTTTTGCACCATCGTGCTTTGGGATATGAACCCAGAATTCCAATGGGCGGGTGAGACTGCAGGAACTATGGGATAGCTACAGGATAGCTACCCACAGTGCAACGCTCCAGAAATCAATGCTAGCCTCGGTACATGGACGCACACCGCCGAATTATTGTGCTTTGTGTGGCCACGTGCACTCGACTTTATACAATCTGTTTTACAAAACCAGTTTATGTGAAATCGGAATATCCCAGTAGTGTAGACATACTCTTCATTATGGGGGAAAGGCAAAGTATCATCAGGGATCAAAACCTGGCTAGGAAAAGAAAGTAAAAACTAAAATTAAATGGTCCATGTTTCCTCATGGCAAAAAGTTGACAGCGAGATGACCAAAGTTCTCTAATAGTTCAAGTGTAGTTTAACATCTTAACTAATTATCTGGAAAGTGGGGTGAATAGTGCCGTAGCAATAGTTGCAGATGACACAAAGTTATTTAGATTAATTGGGAACAAAGAACTATGAGGAATTTCAGAGAGAAATAAAAAAGGTGGGTGAATGGACAAGGTCTGTTACAGCTATCCCCCTATTCCATTTTGTTTTCTTACAGCTGTCCCCATACTCCATTTTGTTCTCCTTCTGTGGCCGCCCCTTCCCTGGCTGTTAAGTTGTTTACAAGGGCCACTGCCCTTCTTAAAGGGAGGACCCCTTAAAGTTGTTTACCAAGAGCCATTGCCCTTCTCAAAGGGATGGCCACTTGTGATAAGTAGGACCACTGCCCTGTTCAAAGGGTTAGTCCTGTTATCACCTTGTTAAACCTGGGTTCGGTGTAGGGTAGGCAATGTCCAGAGCTGCAAGACCTATTGTGTTTTTAAGATCTTGGGCATGAGTCATAGGCCTCATGTGCTTTTGAGTCACCTACTGCACAGGACTCTGCCCAGACATGTCTCTGTGCTCACCTACAGTTTTTCCCTGCCTCCTCTTCTCTCCTGTATCAAGAAGAGCCATTCAAAAGTACTGGCAGGAAATTGCCTGAGTTTGCCTTTAAAAACAGACATTTTTAAAACTAAGATCAGAGAGGTTCCTGCACTGCTGCCTGGTCTGATCAGCCAGGGGTTCTGGGGGGTCCTTTCTCCGTTCTCGTTTTATTTTTGAGCGTATCCCCATTTTTTGACCCTCCCCCACGAAGAACAAATTGCTGCCTGAGAGATCTCCTGATTATTAAGACCGTACCTAGCCTTCTGATGATCTTATTGCTTTTACCTCTGCTGCTTCCTTTGGGACTGGTAAGAATCCCTCTGTGAAACTCTCTATACTTTGATTTTATTATTTTAGCTGCTGGCTCTGTCTCCCCAGCAAACAGACTCAAGCTAAACCTCGTTCTGTGTCTTAAAACCTCTCCTAAACTCCGCAGCACTTTGCTGCTAAAAATAAGTTTGTGCCGCTGCTAAGCTCTGCCCCTGTGGGCTTTGCCTCGGGGCTCTCTGCCTGCAGCTGTATCCACTGCTGCAGCCACCATCCCTGGGCACATACCACTCTGCCCTCTGTAACTTCCCCATAGCATAAGGTGCACCATAGGTTTTGTTTTTTAGTTTAATAAGTTATAGTTTGTTAAGATTATAGAGCTTGTAAGTTTCACCTGCCTTGTTCTTTGTTGCTCCATATAGATTGTAAAGCTTGTAAGTTTCACCTGCCTCGTTATAATTTGCTGTTCTGTTGCTCCGTATAGTTGCTTGTTATAGTTTTGCTTAGTATTGTGATATTTTTTGTTTTGCCTAGTTGTTGGTTAAGATAGATAAGGTTTTTGCTGCTTCTCCCTCTGTATAACTTTGTCTGTTTTTCCCCCCGCTCCAATCCCCCTCCCCGTGTGCTTCTCCATCTCTCTCTGTTACAACTCCTTGCTGCCACCGAACTTCCCAAACCACTTGCTGTTTCTTCCCCTGTATAACTTTGTCTGTTTTTCCCCCGCTCATATCCCCCCCCGCGTGTGCTTAAAACCTCTCTTTAGCCCGTTGTCCTTACCTTGCAGGGCTCCAGAGCCTCTCGCTGCTTCCAGCCGCACTCTCCTCTCATCAGTTGACTCTAATCATTCACTCCCCCCCCACCCCCTGTTCCTTGACCCAGCTTTTAGGTACACTCTTGTTATCACAGCCTCACAAATTAAGTCAGTAATTTTCTACATTGCTTGTAACTATAACACCTCATTGGTTGCCTCCACTTTTCTAATATACTTTGTATCTGCATTAATACCTTTGTGTTACATTGTATATAAGGCCACTAACCACTTAATACATTCTGTCTAAGATTGTTAACCGTTTTATATAGAAGTTACTATTTTATTTTGCATTTCTTTTTGGTATGTTTTGCATTTCACACTGTATCTAGAATTGTTCCTATATAAAGTTAAGTTGCTTATTGACTGTACTGTATCCCATTGTGCTGAATCCCACTTACTGTACTCCACTGTTTGAACTCCCTACACTGTTCAATAAGAAACCCCCCATATCATTGTCTATTCTAAACACCCTATACACCCCATCCTTTTGTATTTTATTGTTAAATTCCCACTACTTCCTTTTTCCTTTAATAAAGAAATTAATTGGCACCCCACCTGTGTGGTAATTGCTCCCCAAGATCCCATATACCTGCTGGCAGGGACAGACACTATGATGGCAAAGAAAATTAAATATCAATAAACACAGAGTAACACACAATGAAAGGGGAAAAAATTAAACTCTTCTTGGAGAAGGGACTGCACTAACACTTTTGTTGGCTTGGGAAGAGGTTTACGTTAACTAACTAAAACTACTCTTGTGCTGGAATAAGTGTCCACACAGAGGGTCATACCAGGATAGCTGTACCTGTATAACTGTAACAGTATAACTTATCACACTGGCTGTGTAGACAAGCCCTAACTCAGGTTTCACTTCCTTTGGATGTCACAGCCTATATTAAATGAAACAGGAGCAGGTCCCTCCACCCTGTTTAGCCTTGTCTGACTCTGTCTGGGGTCACTCTCCTTCCTGCTCTGGCTCAGGTATAATCCAATTAGCATTTGGAATGGCTCCCTATTAGATTTTACCCAGGTCCATTTCTGTCTCTTGGGAAGAGGGTGGCCATCACCCCTTCATTTCCAGCTGAATTAATGTAGTGGACCTCCCCAGTCAGACATGGACTACAGATCACTACATGCAATTGATACAGAAACAATCAAAGTATTAGTAAGGGCCACATCTCCATCTGTCACAACTATCTATCTTTAAATCATTAGGAACATCACATTGTCACATTCTCCTTATGTTTTTGGTTTTTGATCACGTATGAGATTTTTAATTAAAAAACAAGGACATTTCCAGACAAAGCTATGATACAGCTGTGGGTTAAAACTGACAGGACACAGCAATAATGAAGGTTAAGTTACATTACAGGGCTGCTGTGATCATACCAAAGCCAATGGTTACAAATCCAGGCGATTCCAAGTCCAAGTTCTGTTTAACATCAATCCATGTGTTAAGGTCTCCGACTGCACTGGCCAGGTGTGCACAGTAGATGAAAGCAGACGTGCCTTAATGGGGAGAGAAGCAAGTGTACATGAGACAGGGAGAGAGAAGGAGCTTGTGTTTGTGTGAGGCAAAGGAGAGCATGTGTGGATAGAGGGCTGAGGGGGGCCTCAGTGTGAGCAGAAGAGCGTGTGTGTAGTTTGATGGCTATATTGGTGGGGAGGGCAGGGATGCACACGCATACACTGAAGCCAGTTCCCTAGCTCACTGGCTCTCTCTCCCCACCAGGAGTGGTAGCTGGGGGATGCCCAGCTTCCTGGGGGAGCCTCAGCTGCTGCTGGTGCTGAGCCACATGCTGGGTTCCCCCTTCCAGTTCCCACTGTTCCCTACACCCCCCCATTCCCCATTCCCTTCTCTTCCCCCTGTCCTGTCCAATCCCCCTTCTTTCCCCACTGCCCCTTTCCCCATGGCCTCCAAACCCTTGTTTCCAGCCCCCATGTCCCCCCAGGCTCACATAATTGCACAGGGAACAGGACAGTGGCCGCGCCGGGCCCGGCACACAGAGAAAGGGAAAGGGACCCTTACTAGGACCCAGGGGGCAGCTCCCAGCGGCTGGGGCACTGAGCCCAGGGCAGGAAAAGCCACAGCTCAGCCCCGTCCACTCCCTGCCTGGCCCGGCTGCAGTGATTGGGCCCAAGCCCGCGGGGCACGTGTCTGGGAGGGGGGGGGCGGGCACCATGGGAATGAGAGAGACCTCCCAGCCCCCTCTGGGCAGGCTGAGCAAAGCAAGTCCCAGGCAGCTTGTGCATGCAGAAATGGGGGGGGTGGGGGCCAGTGGCATGTGACTCTCCTGTGCCCCCCCCCACCTTGCCTCTCTCTGGTTCAGGATCAATAGCGCCCCCCCCGCACACATTATGCCCTATATATAAAAACAATTAAATTAACTTAAAATAATATTAAGCAGGACATATTTTCTGCCAAATTTTAATGAAAGTCAAAATAATGAACTGGTGCAAGTCACTGACTAAGTGCCTGGAGCCAGAGTTTGCTGAAGTCGTAAGCAAGATTTTAACAGAAGTAGTCTCCTTTGCAGATGCAAAGAGAATACTTTACTTTTTTTTCTTTCAGTTAGTTCAGTTCGATGATTAGTTGATTTTAAGTTAAGAGGCCAATAGAAAGGTGCAAAAGCAGAAAAGCTTGTCTTCTTCTTCCAATCTTTGAATAAAAATGGTTTTGTTCTAAAATTTTTAATGATGTGGTGACCAGAAACATCAATTCAATTCCTAACTACTTGATTTATTAAACACAGGTACTATTATCTGTAATTTTACATTCCAAAACCCAGGTTTTGATATTCTTCTATACTTTTTTCTTATGTATCCAGTACATTTAAGGTAGTTTGATTCAACTAATAAAACAATAAAATGCTGCTTTTGTGCATTTGAATTGAATTTTAATTTCAATCCAAGTAGATCTTGACACAAATCACAAGTAAAAAAACCAATTATCTAGTACATTAAAAAATCACCATTTTTTAAGAAATACAAAATGAAAAAATTAAGAATCTGGATAAGTTAATGTAAATGTAAGTTAAGCTTTATGATAGGTTAAACAAATGTATGTAGATACTGTTCATCTTTCTGGTTTATGAAATGAAATACCAAATTTTGGGTGGAGGCTACATTTATATGTAAATCAACATGTTTTACTTGTTACTAACCAATGAGAAAAGACGGTTACTCACCTTTGTAACTGTTGTTCTTCTAGATGTGTTGCTCATATCCATTCCAAGTAGGTGTGCGCGCGCCGCGTGCACGTTCGTCGGAAGAATTTTCCCCTAGCAACATCCGGCGAGTCAGCTGGGCACCCCCTGGCGTGGCGCCGCTATGGCACCGGATATATCCCCCTGCCGACCCGTCCGCTCCTCAGTTCCTTCTTGCCGGCTACTCCGACAGTAGGGAAGGAGGGCGGGTGTGGAATGGATATGAGCAACACATCTCGAAGAACAACAGTTACAAAGGTAAGTAACCGTCTTTTCTTCTTCGAGTGCTTGCTCATATCCATTCCAAGTAGGTGAATCCCAAGCCTTACCTATGCGGTGGGGTCGGAGTTGGACACTGCTGAATGCAAGACTGCCAAGCCAAGGGCTGCATCGTCTCTGGATTGCTGTACCAAGGCGTAGCTGCTCGGCATATCTCCTGGATAGGCACTCGAGGTAAAAAGGCAGTCGACGAGGCCTGAGCCCTGGTGGAATGTGCAGTAACACGGCCTGGAGAGGCATGAGCTATATCATAGCAAGCCCGAATGCATGCCGTGACCCAGGAAGAAATTCTCTGGGAAGAGACGGGCTGACCTTTCATCCTGTCTGCCATGGCAACAAAGAGTGGGGGGGTCTTATGGAAAGATCTGGTGCGGTCAATGTAGAATACGAGCGCCCTATGGATGTCCAGCAAGTGCAACTGCTGCTCCCTATGAGATGCATGCGGTTTGGGAAAGAAGACCGGGAGGAATATGTCCTGGTTGAGGTGAAAGGATGAAATCACCTTGGGAAGGAACACCGGGTGCGGGCGTAACTGCACCTTGTCCTTGTGGAATATCATGTAAGGTGGGTCCACCATGAGAGCCCGAAGCTCCGAAACTCTCCTAGCCGATGTAATGGCTACAAGGAATGCTGCTTTCCACGATAAATACAGGAGAGAGCAGGTTGCCAAGGGTTTGAATGGAGGGGCCATAAGTCTTGACAGAACCAAATTGAGGTCCCAGGAAGGGGCGGGGCGTCTCACCTGCGGAAAAAGACGCTTCAGCCCCTTGAGGAACCTGGAGACCATAGACTGGGAGAAAACAGAGTAAGCACCTTCTCCGGGATGAAAGGTCGAGATGGCGTCTAGGTGTACATGCAAAGATGAGAGTGCGAGACCCTGCTGCTTGAGATGCCAGAGGTATTCCAATATTATGTGAATAGGAACCTGCGCAAGGGCCGCCTGCTGTGCTTGACACCAGCAAGAGAACCGCTTCCACTTGGCTAAGTACGCAGCCCTAGTGGAGGGTTTTCTGCTACCTAGGAGTACCCATTGCACTGGGGTGGAGCAGAGTAGCTCCAAGTGACTCAACCATGCAGGAGCCAAGCCGTGAGGTGGAGGGATTGCAAGTCGGGATGGAGAAGCCTGCCATGGTCCTGGGTTATTAGATCCTGATGGAGAGGCAGGGGAACCGGATTGGCTATCGAGCGGTCCAGCAACGTGGTGTACCAATGTGGGCGGGGCCACGCGGGGGCAAGCAGAATCACTCGAGCCCTGTCCCTGCGAAGCTTTACAAGGACCTTGTGCACCAACGGGAAGGGTGGGAAGGCGTACAGCAGGTGGGTCGACCACGACATGAGGAAGGCGTCCGATATCGAGCCTGGGGTGAGACCCTGAAAGGAGCAGAACCTGTGACACTTCCGGTTGCTGCAGGAGGCGAAGAGGTCTATGTGGGGAAAGCCCCACTTCTGGAAGAGGGAATGAGCTACGTCCGGTCTAAGTGACCACTTGTGGGCAAGAAATGACCTGCTGAGGTGGTCCGCTAACATGTTCTGGACTCCTGGGAGGAAGGATGCCACCAGGTCTATAGAGAGGGCTATACAGAATTCCCACAGTCAGATCGCCTCCTGACAAAGGGGGAGAGAGCGGGTTCCTCCCTGCCTGTTTATGTAGTGCATCGTGGTGGTGTTGTCCGTGAGCACTAGAACACAACGGCCCTGCAGGTGGTGAAGAAAGGTCTGACAGGCGAGGCGGACTGCCCGTAGCTCCCGGATGTTTATGTGTAATGACAACTCCTGGGCGGACCAGAGGCCTTGCGTGCGACGACCGCTCATGTGAGCCCCCCAGCCCAGAGATGACGCGTCCGTCGTTAGGGACGTAGACGGTTGTCTGGGGAGGAACGGCATGCCTGCACACACCAGGGAGGGGGTTAGCCACCAAAGAAGGGAGATTAAGACGCTCTGAGGAACCGTGACGACGACGTCTATGGTGTCCCTGTGCGGGCGGTAAACGGAGGCCAGCCAGATTTGAAGGGGGCGAAGGAGAAGTTTGGCATGCTTGGTGACGAAAGTGCAGGCATCTATATGGCCGAGGAGGCTGAGGCAGGCCCGGGCTGAGGTCGTTGGGAAGGTCTGCAGGCTCTCTATGGCGGTGACTATTGCCTGAAACCGACTCAGCGGGAGGTAGACTGCTGCGAGCGTGGAGTCCAGGACAGCCCCAATGAATTCTATTCTTTGAATGGGCATGACAGTGGACTTGGCCATATAGACCATCAGGCCCAATCGCTCAAACAGTTCCATGATGATGGCTACGTGGGCGGCGACCTGGGTCTCGGAGGTCCTGCGAATAAGCCAGTCGTCAAGGTAAGGGAAGACGCATATGCGCCGAAGACGGAGGAAGATGGCCACCTCCGCCATACACTTCGTGAAGACACGTGGGGCAGTGGAAAGGCTGAAGGGAAGGACCGTGAATTGGAAGTGATGATTTCGCACCATAAAACGTAGGTACCGTCTGTGCAGGGGGTAAATAGAGATATGAAAGTATGCATCCTTCATGTCGAGAGCAGCGAATCAGTCCCCCGGATCCAGGGATGGGATAATAGTCCCCAAGGATACCATCCGGAACTTCAACTTCTTTAGGAAGACGTTGAGCCCGCGGAGGTCTAGGATGGGTCGAAGACCTCCTTTCAACTTGGGGATTAAGAAGTAACGGGATTAAACCCCTCTGCCTCTGAACTCCTGCAGTACCTCCTCTATGGCTCTGATTTCGAGAAGCGTATGGATCTCCTGCCAGAGGAGATGCTCTTGAGAGGGGTCCCTGAAGAGGGACGGGGAGGGTGGGGGGGGCGAAATAAACTGGAGATGGTAACCAAACTCAACAGTGCGTAGGACCCAATGATCTGAGGTTAGTCGGGTCCGCGCCGGGAGGAAGAAGGAAAGACAGTTGAAGAACTGGATAGGATTCCAGGAAAGGACTGGTGCTCTGCTCTCAGTCGCACCTTCAAAAGTTCTGCTTTGGTCCCGCCGGTGGCTTGGCAGAACCATTATTCTGGCCCCCTTGACAACCGGACTGCCATCTGCAGTTCACACGACCACGCCTCCTAGTAAAGTCCTGTCGAGGCCATGGTGGGGGGTAGGGACGTTGAAGTTGGGCTCAGAAGGACCTGCGTTGGGTCTGCGGAGTGTGCATCCCAAGGGAACGCATGATGACACGGTTATCCTTGAGGCTCTGGAGTCTAGGGTCCGTTTTCTCGGAGAAAAGGCCCTGGCCTTCAAACGGAAAGTCCTGAATCGTGTGTTGCTGTTCAGGGCGTAGGCCAGAAACCTGCAACCATGATATTCTCTGCATTGCACCTCCCGAGGCTATGGTCCTGGCCGCCAAATCTGCAGCGTCGAGAGAGGCCTGCAGGGAAGTCCGAGATATCTTCTTTCCTTCCTCGAGGAGGCTCTGGAACTCTGGACAGGAGTCCAGCAGGACGAGCTCGGTGAACTTGTCCATGGACTGCCAGGTATTAAAATTGTACCTGCTGAGAAGGGCCTGCTGGTTAACTACACGCAACTGTAGGCCCCCTGCAGAGTATACTTTGCGTCCAGGTAGGTCCATGCGTTTACCCTCCCGTAATCTTGGGGCGGGGGCTTGCTGGTCATGGCGCTCCCTCTCGTTCATAGACTGCATGACCAGAGAGCGTGGAGGAGGATGGGTATAAAGATATTCATACCCTTTAGATGGTACCATATATTTCCTCTCCACGCCTCTGGCCGTAGGAGGGATAGACGCTGGGGATTGCCAAATCGAGTCCGCTTTGGCCTGGATGGAGCGGATAAATGGCAGGGCTATATGAGTCGGGGCATCTGAAGATAGTATGTCCACGACTGGGTCCTCCACCTCCAGGACTTCCTCCACTTGAAGGTTGATGCTCAACGCAATGCGGCGGAGAAGGTCCTGCTGTGCTCGTAGGTCGATGGGGGGCAGGCCCGAGGTTGATGTACCCGCTACCGCGTCATCTGGCGAGGAGGAGAACGAGAGACCCGGAACCAGTGGTTTGGGTTGTGACTCCCGGTCCAGAGGGGGGTCGGTGTCTGCGGGGCCCTGAGGGTCCTGGGTCATGGCTGAAGCGTCCATATCAGCCTGAGGAGGACGACTAATAGTGGCCTCTGGTGCCCGATGGACCGACATGGCGGACCGCGACATTACCGTAGGATCGCCTTAGGCTTGGTGGTATGCCCAAGGCGTCCAGAAGGACAACGGTGGTGCTTGCTCCAAGCCCTGGGACTCTGGGAGGGCACGGGCCTGGGGGTCCAAATCTCCATAAACAGCACTATCAGCTCGGGACGATCCGGATGGGTGTCTCGCTGTCCAGGGCGGAGCAGATATTCCGTGAGGTGGGTATCGGACATCATGCCTGGCCGGAGAGCGGTACCGGGAATCATACCTGTGCCGAGACATGGACCGGGACCTGCGACCAGTGCGGTGCCGGGAGGTCGACTGGGACCTAAAGGAGCGGCGGTGTGATCGACTGCGCCGGGAACGGTGCCGGGAGCTAGACCGCCGTGCTGAATACCGGTCCGGAGATCGACATCTGGACCGGTGCCACGAGTACGACCGGTGCCGAGAGGGAGATCGGTACCGGGACTGCCAGTGCCGCCTGGATATTGACCGGTGATAAGAGCGGGAGTGGTGTCGGGATCTCGACCATGAACGGTGTCTGCCTACTGACTAGATGGACGGTAGTCTGACCATGGCAGGCTTCCCCGCTGATGCAAGGATCCGCACCGGCAGTGCCGGGGGTTGAGGCAGGGTGGGCTCCGTAAGAGCAATGAGTTCCCTCACCATCGAGAAGGTCTCCGGCGTGGTGGGAACGACGAGCTCAACCGAGGCGCGAGCCGGGGAGCTGTCATGCACCGGACTCAACAGCTCTTGCCTGGCCGGAATCAACGGTGCGGAGATTACCGGCGCTCCAGCAGTTGTCGGTGCCAGACGGCTCGGTTTGGCATGCTCAGACTGCGGTGCCGAGGTTGGAGCCGCAGGAATCTTAGCCTTTTTGGCCCTCGGAGAGAGGGAGCGACGCCGGGCCGGCTTCTGAGCCGGAGATGGTTGGTGCCGGGATGTCCCGACGGTGCCAGCGGTCTCCGGTGCCGATGAAGCACTTCTCCCCGGTGCGGACTGCGCGGCACTCGGTGCCGGAGCTGGAGGGGTGAGGGCCGCCTCCATCAGGAGCTGCTTCAAGAGAGAGTCCCGCTCCTTTTTTGTCCGCGGCTTGAAGGACTTACAAATACGGCACTTGTCCGTCAGATGGGATTCCCCCAGGCACTTCAGGCAGCGATCATGGGGGTCTCCCGTTGGCATCGGCCGGTGGCAGGCCGAGCACTGTTTGAAACTGGATGAGCCAGGCATGAGTCCGGGCCCCGGGAGAGGTGAAGGGGGGTAAACCCAAGCCCTCTAACTATATACACTAACTATACTAACAACTATTATGAATTAGCAACAACTATAACTCTAAAACTACAACTATATATACAATAAGCAGAAGAACAGGTGAAGAGCTAGGGAAGTGGAGGTCATCTAAGCCGCACTCCACTGTTCCAACGACCGACACGGGCGGTAAGAAGGAACTGAGGAGTGGACGGGTCGGCAGGGGGATATATCCGGTTCCGTAGTGGCACCACGCCAGGGGGTGCCCAGCCGACCCGCCGGGTGTTGCTAGGGGAAAATTCTTCCGACGAACGTGCACGCGGCGCGCACACACCTACTTGGAATGGATATGAGCAAGCACTCGAAGAAGAACTCACCTTTCTCGCAAAGGCTGTAGAAAATTGTCAATTGATAGTGACCAGCAGGGTGTGAGCTGTTCCTTCTGCATTTGCTACGACTGATTGACTTACTGCAGCTATGAACCATGCTGACAGTGACAAGGTGGTTGAGGTAATATCCTTTATTGGACCAAGTTCTATAGGTGAGAGAGACAAACGTCTGAGCCACACAGAGCTCTTTCTCAGGCCTGGGAAAGGTAGTCTGAATGTCACCATTAAATGCAAGGTGAAACAGATTGTTTGGTGGAAATAGCTAACACGTAGTGTAATGAACCATTCAAGCACCTTTCCCAGACCTGAAGAAGAGCTCTGTTTGGCTTGAAAACTTGTATCTCTCCTCAACAAAAGTTGGTCCAAAGGAAGATAGTAAACCATGCACCTTTTCTCTCTGATATCATGGGGCCAACATGGCCAGAACTACACTGCATACAGCCCTGCTGTAAGACTATCTGTATTAAAACATCCTGTTGTTGTTACTCCCCTCTTCCTTCCGGCTAACTCATGGATTCATAGATTCCATGGCCAGAAGGGATTACTGGGATCATCCGCTCTGACCTCCAGTATAACACGACCCCATGCTCTCCAACGTCTGCATGTGAGTAAAGGGCCAGATTAAGTCCACACTCTTTTGCTCCAAAGTAACTCAATAGCGTTTGAAGTGTAAAACAAAATGATGTCAGGGGTTTCTTGTGCTCAATTACAAATGACATCTTGTAGATGCAAAGCCAGGCAATATTCAGGCTCAGTAATTTTAGTCTGTATATTTTCTTCTTTGTAATTTTAAACTCATGGAACAGAATGTGTTACTCATAGACTCATAGGTCAGAAGGGACCAACATGATCATCTAGTCTGACCTCCTGCACAAAGCAGGCCACAGAGCTCTACCCATCCACTTCTATAAAAACCCCTAACCTATGTCCGAGTTATTGAAGTCTTCAAATTGTGGTTTGAAGACCTCAAGCAGAGAATCCACCGCAAGTGATCCATGCCTCATGCTGCAGGGGAAGGCGAAAAACCTCCAGAGCGTCAGCCAATCTGCCCTGGAGGAAAATTCCTTCCCCACCCCAAATATGGCGATCAGCTAAACCCTGAGCATGTGGGCAAGGCTCCCCAGCCAGCAGTCAGGAAAGAATTCTCTGCAGTAACTCTGATCCCATCCCATCCAACATCTCATCGCAGACCATTGAGCAGACCTATCTGCTGATAATCCAAGGACAATTGCCAAAATTAAACTATCCTATCATATCATCCCTTCCATAAACTTATCAAGCTTATTCTTAAAGCCAGATATGTCTTTTGCCCCCACTACTCCCCTCGGAAGGCTGTTCCAGAACTTCACTCCTCTAATGGTTAGAAACCTTCGTCTAATTTCAAGCCTGAACTTCCTAGTGTCCAGTTTGTACCCATTCGTCCTTGTGTCTACATTAGTACTAAGCTTAAATAATTCCTCTCCCTCCCTAATGTTAATCCCCCTGATATATTTATATAGAGCAAGCATATACCCCCGGAGTCTTCTTTTGGTTAGGCTAAACAAGCCAAGCTCTTTGAGTCTCCTCTCATAAGGCAGGTTTTCCATTCCTCGGATCATCCTAGTAGCCCGTCTCTGAACCTGTTCCAGTTTAAGTTCATCCTTCTTACACATGGGAGACCAGAACTGCACACAGTATTCCAGATGAGGTCTCACCAGCGCCTTATACAACAGTACTAACACCTCCTTATCTTTGCTATTATTTGTTGGAATACAAAGCTGCACTGGACTGACCAAACATGCATACTATGAAGACATCAGGCATTGACCTTACCAAGTACATTGGTGTGATGCATCCTTACATACACAGGAGACTTTAAGGATTCTGACATCACACAGTGACTATGTAATGAAAATATGCTGTCCAAACAATGTGAGTTGCGTCTTTTGTTCTTAGCACAAGTATTGCTATTAAAGAAACTAATATGGGTAAAGATGAGTCCCGAATAAACACGTATAGTAAAAATATCCCAAACATACACATTGCTGCCCTGGCAGCTTCTAAAACACAGAACATTGTGAGCACCACTTGAGCGCTTACAGACTATTTAAAGGAATATCACCTTATTTTGGTAAACTACAGTCAGAGGATGACATGATGGATTACCTACTATTTATCATCAAACTGTTTTTTATTATTATTATTATTATTATTATTATTATTTTTGCACAGCCAGCAATGTGCGTTGGGCTTCAAAAAAATCAGATCCCTGCCTCAAAGTGCTTGCAGTCTCAATATCACAAAAGATTCAGTACAACAGAGCAAATAGGAAGAAGAGAACATAAGGTTGACTAGCAATGTTTTCAAAAGTAACTAGTGATGTGGGTTGTCACCACTGTGGATGCCCAAGTTGAGATACCTTAAAAAGGCTGTTGTGAGTGGGTGAAAATTAGGTTCCTTTGAAGTGTCTCAAAGTGGGAGGCCAGAAACTGAATAATGGAAAATCACTTCTGAAATGTCGGTTTGCTAGAGTACACTTCTGCGGCTACTTTAGCCTCTCATGCAAATCCATTTTATCTACTTCTATGGCCTCTCTCTGTGTCTGAGCATCTCACAGCTTTTAATGGATTTATTCTCACAGCACCTCCATGAGGTAGGAAATCATAGAAACAAACGACTGGATGGAACTTCTAGAGTGCATCAAGTCCAGATCCCTGAACTCATGGCAGGACCAAGCACCATCTAGAACATCCCTGACAGGTGTTCGTCTAGCCTGCTCTTAAAAATCTCCAATGATGGAGTTTCCACAACCTCCCTAGGCAAATGATTCCAGTGCTTAACCACCCTGACAGTTAGGAAGTTTCTCCTAATGTCCCAACCTAAACCACCCTTGTTGCAATTTAAGCTTATTGTTTCTTGTCCTATCATCAAAGGTTAAGGAGAATATTTTTTCTCCCTCTTCCTTGTAACTGCCTTGTAAGTACTTGAAAACTGTTATCATGTCCCCTCTCAGTCTGCTCTTCTCCGGACTAAACAAACCCAATTATTTCAATCTTCCCTCATAGGTCGTGTTTTCTAGACCTTTAATCATTTTTGTTGCTCTTCTCTTGATTTTTTTCCCAGTTTGTCCACATCTTTCTTAAAATGTGGCACCCAGAACTGGACACAATACTCCAGATAAGGACTAATCAGCGTGGAGTAGAGCAGAAGAATTACTTCTCGTGTCTTGCTTACAACGCTTCTGCTCTTACCTCCATATTACAAGTGACAAACAGAGGCAAAGGGAGATTAAACTCAGGGTTTTTAAAGGTATTTAGGCCCATTCATTTCAATTAGAGTTAGGAACTGAAATCCCTTTAAAAAATCTGGCCCTAAGTGATTTGCTCAAGGTCACAAAGGAAGTCTGCAGTGGAGGCGGAATTTCAACTCAAACCCCTCAAATCTTAGGCGAGTGTGATAACCTCCGGCCCTTCCTTCCTTTCTCCTGTGTATGTATAATGATGTGTTTCTGTCTGTCTGTTCCCGTACATAGCCGTCTGCCTGTCTCTCTATCCCCATATAGAAACATCTGTCTGTCTAGTGTCTACCTGTCTGTCCTTGAACAGAACCATCTGTCTGACTATCTATCTATAAAAAAACCTCTCCATGTACCCTACCCTTTATTTAATTGTACAGTGATTTTAGGTGGGGGCTGTGGGAACTGAGATAATAGCAGTGGCAAATAAAAATAATTACAGTCCAAGTATCTCCTCTTTATATCATCTGCTAAATTAAATTAAATTGCATGGAGTGGAAAATACACTCCATGCATCTGTTGAAGTGGGTTATAGCCCATGAAACCTTATGCTCAAATAAATTCGTCAGTCTCTAAGGTGCCACAAAGACTCCTCACTGTTTTTGCTGATACAGACTAACACAGTTACCATTATGAAACTAATTCTGTGGCTATTGGAGAAACTGAACTTAAAGACAATAGCAAAGCAGAAGAATAACTTTCAAAAGACAGAGATGAGCATTTTGGAATTTCTAAAATTTGCTTGCCCAGAAGTGATTGGCAATTGCAAATGTTTTTTCCAAGTCAGCATTTTTTAAATGAAAACTGCAAACAATGCAAAGGTGGCAATTGCAGATTTAATTTTCTTATTATGAAATTAAAAGTCCAGGTATTACCACAGCTGCCTGTTCTATGGCAAGGAGGTGCTTGGAGTGGTAGATTTAAGCCTCATATTAGCACTCTAACACCTTTCCATAATTAAAGCAGTTAGGAGTCAGGCTATTTAGAACAAGTCAATTAAAACCACAAACTTGGAATAAACGGTGATTAAATTTAATAAACAGCATTCTTGTTGAAATCATTAAGTTATATTCACAATAGTTCACTGTATATTAACCAAGGAGATATGCATGAACCGCAAAGTTAAGCAGCGGGAGCTTAATTGGCTCCTTGCACAGCCTAAACCTGGAGTTCTGCAGTGGGGAAGCAGATGCAGCAAGTGAGTTTGAAAAACTTCCACCTCAAGAGGAAAGGACCCTGTTAATTACTAAGTAAAACATCTCTCTCGCTCTCCCTGGTGCTCACATGCAGTAGCTTGTCATCCTGTACAACCTATGGCTACAAAGCTCTATAATTTCCCTTGAGTGAGTGGAGACAATGGAAGGACCAGCCTGTGCTTTTCAGAATAAATTTCTTTAGCAGAGACATAAAGCAGTTTCATAGAGAACACCCACTGATCTCCACCTAGAGGGGCACAATGAGACACTTTAGTCGTAGGAAGTGCAGATCAAACAGAATCAAGAAAAGTGGTTCCCTTAGAAGCTAAGTGGGTCCAGATGTGCCCATTTCTTCTTCCACTTCAAGCTAAGAAGAAAATCTGCAATATGCAAAGATATTTCATTCCATTATCAGTGTGTATCAACTGAGACCTTCCATGGGAGTGGAGAATTGTGCGTTGGGGAAGTCAGTGCTGCCCATTCCATAATGAACCATATTTTATTCACGATCTTCTCTCTCCAGGGCTGTCAACTGGGACTATTTCACCAGCACAAAACCCACTCTGGGAAATTTTAAATGAGAGCGTTTGATATTCAAATAAATGAAACAAATTTTTAGAAAAACAAACAAACAAAAAAACCAACCTCCATTAAACAAGATTCTTTGCAATCAAGGGGTAATTTTATTGTAGCCACTGGGGTCCCACCAAAATCGGAGAAATGAGGGAGTTCAAAGGCTGTTGGGGTGGGGGAGCATCACAGCATTGCCACCCTCACTTCTGTGCTGCCTTCAGACCTGGGGTCTGAGGTCAGCAGCCACCAACTTTTCTGAAGCTAGAGGAGGTTCCCAGATGTGGAGGTGGGTCCCTCTGCTGAGAGCTCCTCAACTGGGGGCTCTTACCTATTAATCCCTGGAAGATTAACGCAAGGGCCCTGGCCAATTTGGGGGCATACAGAAAAATTGACACCTGCACCCCAGAAGGAACTGCAAGGGAAGCCCCAAGCCCCAGCTGAAGATGCCGGGCAGAAACCTCGAGCCCAGGCACCCAGAGCACCGGCAGGAGTGGGGAGGGGCATGAAAGTCCTGAGCTCAGTGCCCCAGCCCTGGTTGCAGCCATAAGGATCAGACGCCCTGAGCCTGGGTACCCAGAGACATGGCTAGGGCAGAAGTTGCCAAGGCCAAAGCCCTGAGCCTAATGTCACATTTGCACTGCCTCTGGAGCTGCATCTGATATCCCCATGGAGAGACTTGACCCCAGCCCAGCAAATAAACAGCTAGGAGGCCCCTTCTGGGGTGTAACTGGCTGGGGGGCTCCCAGTAGGATGGGGAGATCAGATTTCATGGGGCAGAGCTAATTCGATCTAGCCAAGAAAGGCACAAGAAGAACCAATGGCTGTCAGCTGAAGCTAGAAAAATTCAAATGAGATGTAAGGCGCACATATTTGACAGTGAGGGAGACTGAGCACTGGAATAAATTAACCAGGGAAGAGGTGGATTCTGTTTCCAGGTGTCCTCACATCACAACTGGTTGTCATTCTGGAAGGTGCTTTTTAGTGAATTACAAGCGACTGGGCTTAATATGGTGCTAAGTGTGTGAAATTTCATAGCCCGTGAAATAGAGGCCTGATTAGGAGATTGAATAGTTTCACAACCGATCACGGGCGGCAGGTTATATATGTCTGTGGTGCCCGAGCACTAGGAATATTCAGGGCTGGGGGCCCTGCTCCAGCAATATTTGGAGCTGGGTCTCTCCCCCGGCCCTGCCTGGATTGGGCCCCAGTCCCCGCGAGTCTCCCCCTGCCCCGCCGCGTCCCTGCCTGGAGTGGGTCCCAGCCTCCACCTGCTACTCCTCCCCCTGCGTTCACCCCCCCGCCCGCCGCATCCCTGCCTGACAGAAATCAGCGTGAGGCCTCTCCCCTGCCTGCTTCTGCTGCTGGAGTAGAGCGGCTCCCCACAGAACTGCTGTCTCCTGCCCCAGGGTCCTAGTGGCTGCCACTCCCTATTGGCAAGGCAGGCTGCCCTTACCCTGCCTTTCTGCCCTAGCCCTGAGCCTCTCCAATGCCCCAAACCCCTCATCCCCGAGCCAGAGCCCTCATCCCCCTGCACCCTAATCCTCTTCCCCAGCCCTGAGCCCACCCTGCATTATGAACCCCTCATTCTCAGCCCCAAACCTCATTCCCCTGCACCCTGATCCTCTGCCCCAGCCCTGAGCCCCCCCACATCATGAACCCTCATCCTCAGCCCCACAGCCCTCATCCCACACCCCATCCTCTGCCCTAGCCCTGAGCCCCCCCCGCATCATGAACCCCTCATCTTCAGCCCTCACCCCACACACCAACCCTCTGCCCTAGCCCTGAGCCCCCTCCTGCATAATGAATCCCTCATCCTCAGCTCCACAGCCCTCACCCCTGCACTCCCTCCTATCCCCAACCCCCTCCCAGAGCGTGCACCCATTCCCAGAGCGTGCACCACCTCCCCCTTCCTACACCCCCACACCCAGCCCACAGCCTGCACCCAAACTCCGTCCCAAAGCCTGCACCCCTCACCTCCTCCTGTACACCCACCCCCTACCCCAGCCCAGAGTCTGCACGCAGCACCCAAACTCCATCCCAAAGCCTGCACCCCTCCTGCACCCTAATCCCCAGCCCAGGACCTGCACCCCAGACCTACCCCCGAAACCCCGCCCAGATCCTTAGGCAAGTGAGGGTGAAGTTTGGGGGGGCAGAGCTGGGGGACGGGTTCTGGGCACCACCAAAATTTCTACATACTTGCCACCCATGCAACTGATACCTCTATGAAAAACTCAGTGTGGGGTGAGGAGCAGACTCTGCTGTTTTACTGGGTAACCTGCTTGCTCCCCAGATTAAAAAATGATCAAGTGGGGAGATCTGGGGTGCAGCTCAAAAATCCAGCTGGACTGGCTGGGGCAGACATCAGGCCTACAAGGAAAAGGTGAGTGTGGCAGTGACTTCACAAAGGCCTGTGGCAGGAACTCAGCCTATTGGGCAAAGATGATGAGGCGGCTGTGACCTCACAGAGCTCCCTTGACAACAGCCAGGCAAGACAGGGATGTGGGAAAGGGGGAACCTCAGAGACCCCTGTTGCCTTGCTGCAGCAAGTCTCCATCTTGCTGTCTCTGTGTGAGGACCAAGAGAGGATTGGCGGGGAGGAGATTCTTTGTGAGCTTTTTCATTGCTGTGTGGATTTTGTCAAAAGAAGTCATCATCTGTGTAGAAGGTAAGAAAAAATAGAGGCTCTATGTAGAAGATGGAGGATTCTGTCCTGGGAAACAGCGATCCTGAAAAAGACTTGGGGTCATGGGGGATAATCAGCTGACCATGAGCTCCCAGTGGGATGCTATGGCCAAACGGGAAAATTCGACCCTTGGAGCCGTACATAGCAGAATCTCAGGTAGAAATAGAGAGGTTTCATATCTCTATATTGGGCACTGGTGCAATGACTCC
>JALNIE010000286.1:0-16373 GCA_026122505.1 Aldabrachelys gigantea
CTGAAGGGTAAAAAATTCAGATGTGGCTCAGTGACTTAGGAGCCTACGTGTCATTTTCAAAAATGACTCAGGGCAGATTTTAAAGGACATTCAGGCACCTAGTTGTGCAGACAGGCAACTACTGGGACTTTCCAAATCTCCTGGGAGTTCAGCACCAGGCGCATTTGAAAATTCCACTGAGCACCTATCTGCATTTATAAACACCTACATATCTTTTAACACCTGGCCCTTGGGCACTTAGGAGCCAAAGTCACATTGAAAGTCAAAGCAAATTGGGCACCAAACTCCCATCAGCCTCTTTGGTAATCCCAATGTAAATTCATGTACATTTTTTTGAACAGAAGTTAATGGTTATAAATAACTGGACAGATTATTTGCAAACAGGCAAATTCACTAAATCAGTGATTTTCATAAGATGTTTCTGTGACCATGACTGTTTCCCAAATATTTTCCCCCAAAAGTGGCAATTGGCAGCCTCAGTCCCACGGCCCTCTGGGGCAGAGAGCACCAGCATCACTACTGCCCTGACGAACAACTGCATCAACAAGAAACCTTCCACCCTGAACAGCAGGGCGGGCTCTGGGCTCCAGAACTCCAAGCATGTGCTTGGGGTAGCACTTTCTAAGGGGTGGCACTTCAGCCCCCTCCACCATCCATTTTTTTTTTTTTTTTGCTTGGGGCACAAAAATCTGGGAGCCGGCTCTGAAGCCAAGATGTTCCCTCTCAGCTGAGGCTTTCAGGCTGAGCAGGAACTGACACTGCAGTTCTGGCTGCAGTCGCTAGAAGGCGCTCACAGCAACCTGATCGCACAGGCTGGACTGCAGTTCAGGGTGCCTTGTTGCTGGGGAGCCCGGGCATCATCCCCTGGAGCTGAGCCCAGGCTGCGGAAGTGAGAGGGGCTCAGCTGAGGGCCCGGGCTCTCCAGCAGCAAGGCAGCCTGAACTGCAGCCCAGCCTGGGTGTGGAGGAGCTGGAGAGGGAGGGAAGTGGGGCCCAGGATGCAGGGAGGGAGGAGGGGTCCTGCTGCCACCACCCCTGCTGCTCTGAGTCTCACCAGGGTGGCGTGACATTTCCCCGCGGGACTGGGCTGTGCAGGGCGCTGCCAGGCTGGGCAGGGGGCGCAGATCCTGGCTCGCGCACTGACAGGACGAGTGGCTGGGCAGCCCGAGCTGCCAGGGAGCCTCCGCCACCCTCTCCTGCTCCCGGACCCAGCTTGCCGTGCACCTCCCGCACCTCAGCCCCCAGCTGCCTGCCCTGGGCGGGAAGAGGCAGAACCCGGCTCCGAGTGTGACACCAGAGATACTGCCCCCTGGGGGACTCCCGCGGCTCGGGCACCTGGGGGTCAGTGTCCCTCCTCTTGGGTCTGCCTACACAGGGCTGGGGAAGCAGCTGTCAGTGCCTGCCCCTCTCAGCCTTTGCACACCCCATCAAGCTCCCAGCTTCTTCACTTTACCTCCCCCCCTTGCTCCTTCCCCTTGTACTGTCCCTTCACTCGTGCCAATCCCCTTGTACCCTCCCCCAGCCCTCTCCTCCCGCACCTCCCCCTTCCCCTGCACCTCTTCTCCCACAACCCTCCTGATACATCCTCTCCTCCTCCACTCTCCTCCGTGAGTACATCACACCCAGCTTCTCTGCCAGGGTAGAGCCCCCAAGCGCCCTCACATCCTCTCCTCTGCCTGAACCCTCTTTACTAGATCCCCGTCCCTTTCCGGGTACAAGGTTTGAGGGTTAGTCCCTATGCTTCCATGTGCATTTGGAGCACTAAAGATGAGATTCTGGAGGGTGGGGGAGTGAGATTTCTACTAAAGTGAAATAAAAATAGGAGAAACAGTTTGATCCCCACTGCAAGTATAAATGGGGATTCCTGTGGTGAACGAGGTGGTCAAGTTAGGGGGGCGGGGGCAGGGATGGGGCAGCAGGGGGTGCAGGTGGGGGAGGGTACTGGTGTGGGGTGGGAGAGCCCAGGGCTGGGGTAGGGGGCAGCCAACATTTTTTTTGCTTGGGGCAGCAAAAAACCTAGAGCCAGCCCTGCTGCAGAGCAGGCAAACTCCTGGCTGGCTCAAAGAATTCTCCCAGATAAGAATCCACCCCGGCCATAGGTCCCACAACTGGGCTGAGACCCTCCATGACACTGACGCACATTCAGAAAACAAACTGTAAAATGGGAACCATTCCAAGAGAAAGGAAAATCCTGGCACTGGACCATTTGCACACAAGAAAATGAAAACACTTCCCAGTCACAGAGGAGGGGCCCCAGTGGCCAGTGCCCTGCAAACACTGGACTTTCTCCCCAGTCAGAAACAACCCCACACTTGTTACATTGTACAACCCCTTTGCCCCTTCTCACAATCCCTTCACCCATATTCACAAGGTGCCAGCTAACACTGTCCTTTCACCATCATTAAACACACTGACTGCTTTCATCTCCTACCTCACTGCTGGGATTCCCATGGCAAGAAGATGCCTGTGCTCTGCCAGTGACACACCCTACAGAACACAGCATTGAAATAAGGTATATGGGATTCCCCAGGGTACACAGGCACCTCTTCCCTTGCATCACATGGGAGGGCTTAGACCCAGACCTCCTCATATCACAGTCAGCTCTGCCAAAGTGCTCCCACTCATCACCTCCACAAATCAGCACAGCTACAGCTTACACAGTGACTGCAGCTGGAGCACATGTGAATAATTCCCAGTGCCAGTGGCTAGTTCCAGCTCCAGGGGGCAGTGTTAAGGCAGCCTTGGCATTTACCATAACTCTGTATTGCCTGGTTTTCAGTGGTTTGAGTTGGCCCAACTCGATGTCCTAGAAGGGCACGAGATACCTCTGGGCAACATGCACTCTGTGTAAATGAAGCTTTCTGTCAATGAATTTTAACTTAACTCCACAGTCTCTGACATGTGGAGCTGTCTGTGCACAGGCAGTAAGGAGAGTCTGGCCTTCATTGCAGTGAATGAACAACGGCCTCCTGTTTTGGGTGGGGCTCGTAGAGCTCCAGTGACAATTAATAGGTCACCAGTGTGAGACATGTTTAACTAGCAGTGACTGCTGGGCTATGTGCACACAGAGGGCTCAGGTCTCCATAGCGCTGGGTATAGGCAGCTGCACTGGTGTAAAGTGGGCCTTTACCATCACCACATGTGCACTGCACCCATTTGCCACCTCTGAGGTGATTGTTGGCTGAGTGAAGTCGTTGTAACTGCAACTAGACCCGCTGGCTCGGTGAGACAAGAGGCAGGCTCCAAAAGAGAATTTGGACAGTGGTTCAGCAAGAAAGGAAGTGATCAGCAAAATCTATATTCTGCATATTCTCCAGTGCAAGCCTGGGCAAATTTGGTGTAAGTGGCTGTTGTACGTGCAGAGCTGGTGAACAGGATTCTACTCAATCACAGCATTTAACAAGGCCATGCTCTGTGCTGGCCTCTCTGCTGTTCTCCCCTGGGGCATGTCCATTGTCATGCTCCCCTCCTGGTAGTGCCCTGTAGGTACAAGAGTGCTGCCTGGCATGTAGACGGTGGGAACTGTGATGTGTTTGCATTGGTGCAATATGGATAATTGGCCATAATCAGCAGGAGGAGGACAATGGACCAAGCAGTGACAGGAGTCTAGGATAAGAGCTGGCCTTTGAAGAGACATGGGAGCTCATCTGCGAATGAGAGACAAAAAGAGAGAGAAAGAAAGAAGAAACCAAGATGGATCCACAGCAGCATGGCTGATGTGGCCCAATATGGAGAGGGGTTACAGTTGGGGCGTGCTGGAGGGGATATTTGGGAGGTCCTGGAGGGGTGGGTGTGTCCTGGGAGGGAGTATTTGGGGGATGCTGGAGGGGGTACCTGCAGCCTCACTCTCAAGGTGAGGGTCAGTGTCACATTTTCTGCCAGCTGATGCATGCCTGGTAAGCAAAACCAGCCCATCCGTCAAGGTCTCCCTGCGGGTTTCTCTCCCTTCCCTGGACTGGGAGCTGGGGCCTGGCCCTCTCACCACTCCTGGCCGAATTCTGAGGCCCTGTGGTGGGGCAGGTGGCCAGGCCAACAGGTGCTTGGTGGCTCCACTTACTTGGTGGGCCAGCCTGGGATGGGGCTAGCAGCATGAGGCAGATGCGGATGTCCTGGGGAGGGCCCAATCAGGGCGTGGAGATGGCTCTTTCTGAGCTGCAACATCTGGAAAAATCCTCGACATTTTTTCTTATTTGGAAAATCCGCTCAGACAGAGGTCAGGAAACAAAAAAAGAGTTTATGTCCAGGAAAACCAGACGTATGGTAACCCTAACCATAGGACTTCCTGATACTGTGTTCCAGTTGACTAATAAACCCTGCTGTGGTTTGAAAAGGATGCCTGGAGTCACTGCAGATACTTGCTGAGGTGCAGTGGTCCCTGATGATTGTAAGTCTCTGAGCAGGGGTCTGTCTCAGTTGGACTCACTGCACAGAACTCACAGTGTGAAACAGGAGTGCTGGAGCACAGAGACTCTGTCTTGGAGGCATTGAGGCCACGTGACCTACCTTAAGGAAGAGAGTGACTGATTGGAGTCTGGCACACTGAAGGCATTACTTCAAGGGACTGTTAAAAGCTGGGGCATAGCACAGATTCTGTAGATCTGTGACACCTGACAAGGCCCAAATTTGGTGCCAATATGTGATAAAGACTCAAAATGAAGGACACACACTGAGCATTCAAGCAGGAAACTTGAAGTGCTGAGGAATCTTTTCCTTTAGCGTAAATGGCTCTGTAACCTCAGGGCAACAATTCTTTATTTCTGAGGTAAATAATTTTCAATATTAAACATGAAGGGACACAATTTATGTGGCTCATTGGTCACTTTGGTACCAAGATGAGTTACATCATCAAAACCAGTTAACTGGAGTTGGATGGCTGGAGTGAGGGTTTCTCAGACAGGTAAGTTTCTACTTTGCACTTATTTGGGATTTGCCTTGGAAACTGCGTGTGCCTAGTTCCCAGGCATGCAGTCGAGTTCCTTTGCACCCTCTGGATACTCTCCAAATCCCCCAAGAAGCAGAGGAATCGCCCAGAAGTTCAGGGTTTACAATCCCAGGCAGAGACTACCTATACCTGCTGATAGTGCGGGGCGGCACAATTTAAATTTTCAGCCACCCTTGGAACACCTCTAGTCATGCCTCATCCTGCAGATAGGCCCCAACCCTGTTACCCTCAGTCTCCCTTCCTGGAAAGCAGCAGCCCCCTCCCTGCAGTTCCCATCTATTCCTCCTGCCTCTCCCCATGGAGCAAAGCTTGCAGCTCACAGGTTCCAGCAGCTGCCACGCAGGGAGTGGGGCTGGGCCGTACCATGTGACCGAGCAGGGCTGGGAAACCATGGCAGAAATCACACAAACACAGAAACGCCCAGCAGGGAATGGGGGTGTCACTGCTAGGCTCCTGCTTTTGGCTCCTCTCATTATGTGAATGAGCTCCTTTCTGCAATTGTGCATTTCTGGTATAGAAACAGTAGAAAAAAGGATGGTGCAGCTCAGTCAATTACACCACGATCACCTGAGAGACTGCAGCTGCAGAACTCACTTTATGTGGGAAACCCAGAATCAAGCCGAGAAAGAGACCCTTGGCCCTGGTAGCTCCTTGCACCAGTGCTGAACCTGGTAGAGGGACTGAGAGGGGAGCCAATGTGTAACCCATGCCTGCTGGCTGTGGTGCTCTGTCTCCCTCTAGTAGTACCTAGATATTGCTGAGTTTGCTACAGTTTGGTTAATAGGCTGGTAATTTTTTAGGTCATGCAGTAGAGACCCATAGCACTAAACTTTAGAGGTCCCATGTTCAATCCTGCCTACTAATGACCAGTGTTACAAATGCACCAAATGTACTGGGGGTTACTCCTGTTTAGGAGGCCCCCTGTGCTGGTATAAGACTCACCCCTGCAGCGCCTCCTGCTGGTGTCCTGGGAATTAGCTCATTTTCCAGCCTTGGAGCACCCTCTGCAGGCCAGTGTCCCACTGCTGCTTAGCCCTTGTGTCCCTCCCAGGACTCCAGTGCCCCATTACCTGGGATGCTGCCCCCTGGCAGTACACCCCTCAGTCTCATGGTCTCCCCTCCCCAGGCAACCCGTACCCCACCTTGTCTCACTCATAGGCTACTGCCAGTCACCAGCTAGCCCCACTCCCTGGGGGCAGACTGAAGTATAAGCCATTCATCACAGACAAGTGGGGTTTTGCACCTGCTGCCTTTCTGTGCAACTAAGTACCTCTATGGGGCCTTGAACTGGGCCATGCAACCTGGGGAGTTGCCAGCCTGGAGCTCCCCAGCCCCTCTGGCTTTTCCCCAGCCCTGCCTTACTCTAGGCACCCTGAGTTTCCCAGCCAGCCAGGTCCGGCCGCCCGCCCGCTCTCTCTCTCTCTCTGAAAGCAGAGAGAGACTGACTGCTCCTTGGGCCACTGCCCACTTATAAGGGCCAGCTGCAGCCTGACTGGGGCATGGCCCAGCAATGGCTACCTCCCCAATCAGCCCAGGATTTCCCCTACCACAGCCCTCTCCCAGGACTGTTTTAAGCCCTTCAGGGCAGGAGCAGGGTTACTGCCCCATTACGCCCCCACTGTACCCCAGAAATGCAATAGGTACACCCCCACTGTACCAGGCATATTTCTGAGGGAAGGGGCGGGGCTTATGGTGACTGTGGCCCCTTTGTGCTGACACAGCCGAGGATGAGAGGGCACAGAGCTGGGGTGAACACTGCCCAACCAGTGTGTAAAGAGAAGGGACTTCAATCTATCTTGCCCATTCAGCCTTTGGCCGCTCCTAAATATTGGCAGCATAAGTGCCAAGAAACGTCCAGTGGTGATGGTAGACTAAGATCATCAACTTATTGCATGGGGGCTACCAAACATCAATCACTATTGAAAAGGGTGGGTTGGAAAATGTATTTACCACTCTTCTGAGCCATTAGCTCATCTGTGAAATTGTGTTTCATAGAAACTATATGGAAAAAGTAGAATGAAAAATCCTTTCTCCCTTTAACCTGCTGCTGGCTGTATCACTGAGTTTTAATCTGCCAAAGTTTATATCACAGAATCATAAATAACAGGTTCCCCAGGGGATCATTTGTGTCACCGCAATGCCACTCATGTCTCATTCCCATTAATATACTACCTAACTTGTTCCCAGATCTCTGTACGGTGTTCAAAGCTATTGGAAATTAACACAGAGAATGTAGAAAAATTAAAGATATTATTGAGACTAAGGGTTGGGGTTTTTTTGGAAACTTATGGGTCCTCCTGGGATCTTGTCTCTACAAATGTTTCTCTTGTTCGGAGAATGGTTGGCAGCTGAGGGGGGCATAGGAGGGGAAACATCAGTGAGCACTTTCTGAACTGATTGTGTATTTAGAATTAGCTGAGAAGAAGAAGTGAGAAGAGGAGCTCTCTATTAGGAACAAGCTTCTGAAGCAAAGAGTAGAAGAAACACTAGTAAATCTGAACTCTATATCCCATCCAACAAATCTGTGTTAAAAGAACATTAAAGTGGCAAACTCAAGTGCTCAAAAGTTAGGAAATGCTCATGCAACCTTAATTTGGCTCCCTTGTGCATATGCATTATGATACATTCTTTAGTTACATGATCACACACAATTCTTTCCACACCACCGCTGCCGCATTCAGTGAATAGATAGCTATTCAATATTTCTTTTTATCCTCCACATTCTTTGTGTGGTCCCAGATCTTATTTAATGGCCTGTATCCAGCACCTGCACTGAGTACATTATCGTTATTATTATGTATTAAAAGCAACTGAAAATAGGATCTTAGAATGGGATATATCAGGCAACCTTAGTTATAGGCAGCGCTACCAGCATTGCCTATAACAAATGCTGGAAGAAAGAGGAACCAGATCTGGGCTCCTAAGAGAAGAATAAATCAGGCTGCTTCCCCAACCTTTAGAGTCCCAGAGAAAAATCTTCATTAAGCTGAAATTATGGTTCTGCAGAGGTGTCACACTGCAGAAAAGGCCTTAAAGGAATGCCATTGATTCTTTTCTGTTTTTTAAAATCACCCTTTGGAAAGCCTGGAAATATACAACTAAAGTTCTTTTAAAAAATTAAGACAAATTGGAAAATATGAAAATGCAGAGTTAGTCACCCAAGCCTGGCAACAGCACAAAAAGATTGAAACACGCAAACCATACTGTCAGAGAATTCAGTAGAAACTTTAAGGTAGCAGGGCTCCTCCCCTGCTGCCTCAGGGAACTCTGGGGAAAGCTCCACAGCACTACCCCCGCCCCCGACTCCTGTCCCAGCTCCAGTAGCCATAGGCAAGGTCACAGCTGCTGCCGCTGCCCCAGGGAGACACTGGGCTGCTGTACCCAGGCATGTACCAGCACAGACCTACTAATGGGGTCACCCACCCCACAACAACTGCCCCAGCTGCCCCTGCTAGTGGCCCAGAGGATGGCACAGCCTGCTCTTTCCCAGTCTGCCCAGGGGAGCTCAGGGAGAGACTAGTCAGTTCCACCCTGACCCCAGAGCAGAGCACAGTCCAGCTCTGAGTCACCAGGAATGTCACACACTTTGGGTTCAGTCCCTTCTCCCTCATGGGGAGTTTCCTACGGGGGCAGGTTGACCGAGTTCTTACCTGAGCAGATCACTCCAGTATCATAAGAATGAGGGTACAGTACTGCACCCCATCCTCTATGTCTGCAGTCCCAGAGAGCTGACTCGTCACCACCACAATTCACGTCATACAGCCAAGTCGGTCCAGATCCTTCTCCAAAATGAGCATTACTAAGGGCACTGACAGCAGATCCACATCCCAGCTGCTTACAAACCACCTCAGCATCTTCCATGTTCCAGTAAAAATCACACACTGTCCCCCACTGATCCTGGTGTTTAACCTCCACTCTCCCAGCACAGGGGCTACCTCCATCCGCCAGCCTCAGCTCATCAGCACCTTCAAAGAGAGACACAGAACAGGGTCAGAGCAAGCAGGGAGTCCCCTCCCCAGCCTTATCACAGCAAAGTCCATGCAGGGCAGCAGGGGATCCACGCCCAGAGCTAGGAGAATGGGACATGTCCAGAGCTGACTCATGGCGCCACCTTCTCACATCTCAGGGCCTCACGCTCGGGGCTGTCAGTGCTGCAGCTCTCACCATTTTATCCCCACTCTGGCGATTTGGGGTGTTTTTACCTGTCTCATGAGAACACGATGAAAGGCGCCAACTCACAGAGTTTCCCTTATTCCAAAAGGCGCCATCTCCTGTCACTGTCACTGGGGCTGAAGCCAGCGAGATGCTGCCATCTTCCTACAGCCTGTCGGCATGTAGGAGTGAGGCCACCCTGAATAAAGCTGGCTGCCACTTCCCACTGTTTTCAATGAGACTGAAGGCCACAGGGAACGTGGCTTCCCCTGAATGGCTCAAGGGACTGGACAGGACCCAGAGACTGTGATGGGAAGCAGAGACCCTGTGCAAGGAGGATGGGGAGAGTGAGGGGAGAAGGGTACTGTGGTGCAGAAGGCAGATTCAGGAGTTTTTAGGGAATGGGATGCAGGTGCTGTGTGGTTAAAAAGGAGGAGTGTAAAGTGGAGGGTGGAGGGTCTGGAGCAGGGGACCAAGGGAAGGGAGGAGTCTGAAAAGTTGGGTCAGGAGGAAGGAAGAGGAGGGGGTCTGGAGTGGGGGAGGAGCGAGATCTGTGGAGGGGGCTGAGAGGTCTGGAGAAGGAGGCAGGAAGGAGGTAGACAAGGAGTGTGGAGGGGCAGATAGGTGAGGGTCTGGAGGAGGGGACCAGGTGAAGGGAGGGGGCTGGAAAGTTGTGTCAGAAGACAGAGAGAGGAGGGGGTCTAGAGTTGGGGAAGAGGGAGAATTGAGGAGGAGGCTGAGGGGTCTGGAGAAGGAGGCAGGAAGGAGGGAGAGTGAGGGGAATGGAGGGGCAGTGAGGTGGGGGTCTGGAGCTGAGGGGCATGAGGGAGTAGTGGAGAGAGGAATAATGACTGAAGTAGGGGGCAGGAGGGAGGGTGGAGAGGGGAGGAGGGAGTCTGGAACAGGAGGCCGGAGGGAGGCAAGGGAAGAGGAGGGCCCTCTAGATTGTGGGGTGTGCTTCAGTCTGACACAGAGAAGTTGTAGGGTGGGGTTGGGGAAGCCAGGGAAGTGTTGCTATTTGCAAATGGCTAAACCAAACCCGTCGTGTTAAGGTGACGGTGTAGCTGATGTGAATGGTTGATGTCAGTGTGAAGGTCTCCAGTATCTGTAACTCACTCCTGAACAGTAACAGAAGTTCTGTGTCTGAGTGTGAACCGTGTTGCATTGATTAGCTCAGTGACTGTCAAACTATTTCCCAGCCAGCCCTTCCTCTGTCAGAGGAACTGACCCAGGAGGGAGAGCGAAGGCAGTGCTGGGCAATGGACGACAGTTCCCTGTCTCAAGGGTGAGGGGAGGTTAAGTGCAGTCTCCAGCTGAGCAGCCAGGGGGACTCGTGCAGTTTGGGTGCATTAAATGGTGACTTTTCAGCCTGTGATTCTCACCCCCACTCTGGCAGAGGAGTGCAGGGGGGGTGGTTCTAAAGTCCGTAGACAGACTGAGTAACATGATTGGATGTTTTTTATAACCTTGTAACTTTTGTTCTGTGGCACTTGGAATTACAGCCTTGTGCTCTCTACCAGAGCTTCCTCTCCCCATCTGCCCCACATATTTCCCTCTTCCACATGTCTCTCTTCCCACCTGCCTCCCCTGGGGTCTTCAACCCTTTCTACCTGGCCTCTCTGCCCTGCATGTACAGGCTGCTCCTTCCCCAGATGAGCAGCAGACTCTGCCCCTACTCCCTGCCACTGGCTTTTCTCCCAGTAGCGAGATCTGAGTTCCACCCCCTGCCCCCAGTTGTCTTTGGAGTTGTGTGTCTCTCTGGGGGTTGTGGAGAGGCAAAGTTGCTGCTGGGAGACAGGCAGGTCACAGGAACTGTGAGGAGGGGCCACTGCCTGCCACACAGTCCTGGGATATTGTCTGAGAGAATTGGTCCCCAGGACAGGGTGTGAAGGCACAGGATTGACCCTGAGACTGGGAGTAAGTACGGGCATCATTACAATGCCCATGAGTTACAGCTACATGCAGAGTTCCACTGTGACCCTGGAACAGGCTGCCTTCAGCAGTGGATGGCTGAGCAGGGGACACTGTGTTTATCGAGCATTCATGGAGCTCAGAGAACAGCGCAGTTCACACTAGTACATGCCCAGACCATCCTGCTCCTTTAATGCCAAGCAAATACAAATCGCTCACTTTGCTGGAATCCACAGGGGTGTTTATTCAGGTACAACTAATTTCAGTGAAGTCCCATAGCCAACCAATGGGGCCTGGTCCTCACTAAGAAAAAAGGGGCTTTTTTTCAGTGGGGTTAACTCAGTGATGTTCACTCGTGGCAGGACCCAAGGCTGTAACACTGCTCTAGCTAAGTGCACACACAGTTCTGTTTCCCTGCACACAGTAGAAACTAAGAACATCCAGCAATTTCCTTGCTCAAAAATCCCCAGCCCTCCCCTCCAGCGAGCTCCAACAGGCTTTGTTTCTTTTCTACTTCCAAGATCGCAGTCACAACTGCTTCTACTGGCTTCTCCCTTCAACAGACACATTCTGATGCCAGTATCCTGGTCCCTGCATTGGCAACAGTGGAACCCTCTGGCCTAGCTCTGCCCTGCCCATGTGCCCAGTGCCTTTTTCAGGAGCCCCCACTGTCTGCAGCTGTTTTACCTACATAAAGGATCTTGATTGCTCCGTCTGTTAAGCCTAAAAGAGAGTGCTTCACCCTGCCAGTGGCCTTCATGAGGTCTGTGATTGTCTTAGTATGGAAGACTCCCTGAAGGCAGCCATCAGCACCTTTCTGCTATCAATCACCTTTACATACCGTACCTATCATATACTGACTCCACTTCTGTGACTCAACTTGGAATAGACCACTCCCAGCACTATGAACGTTGGAGAAGTTCAGATCGGGGACTGGGAGTGAAACCTGCAGCTTTGACCCACCCCTGATATTTTCTCATTTGTTTGCCTGGGCCCCACATCATCTTACAAATTTGTTTTCCGCACAATGTAAAGGGGTCAGTAATTGTGAAACATGATCTTCTGGCAAAGACTGACCTGGCATCTACTCAGGGAGGAGAATTAGGGCACTGAGGGAAAAGGAAAAGCAGCTGCTTGGTGATATCCCCTATATTGTAAACTCCCCCATGTCACTGTGTCTGTGTCATATGAAGCAAACTCAAATTTCCAATAGAAAATAAAAAACTATCAAAGGAATGATGCACATTTCCTCATCAATCCAACAAAAATACATTGAGCTGAGTATGTGCTTGGCATCACTATATGACGCTATCCCACAAATAACTGGAGAGTATTTTATGCTCCCCCATATCACTGTGTCTGCATCATGTGAAGCAGTCAAATTTCCCATAGAAAATAAGAAATTTCTAGGGGATGAGGCACATTTGCTCATAAATCCAACAAAAATACACTGAGCTGAACATGTGCCTGGCATCACTATGTGACACCATCCCACAATCATGCAGTAATTTATCCCTCACGCAGTAATAATTGTCCCTCCCCTGCAATGTCAATCTGATCACCAAGTGACACCACAGAAATCCCTGCTTTTCGGTCATGCACAGCTGTGTTATGGGCTCAAATCCCAGCACATTATATTCAAACTTCTTGGGAATCTGAAATATAAACTCCAAGTAACCTGATAAATGGTTTGGTTTGCTCGGGATTTTCTAGGTACCAGCCCTCTAAGCACTACACAATTACTGAGCTGTCTGTGAAATATACATTAGGGCAGGCTTTCCTCTAAGACAGTAATTTAGACTGACATATCTGCTTATCAACTTCAGAGTCAGTTTCTCAGGCTGGCGCAGCAGCACATCAGGTTCCCATGAACCAGCTACTGTGGAGCAGTTCACTGCCCTGACAGTCACATGGATCATTATGATGCTGCTAACACCAGCCCAACAGGTTCCAGTCACTGTATTATTTGAATCATATTTGGGTCCCACTGTCAATTTTAATCCTATTGCTAATCAGCTGTGGAGTCTTTGGGCCAGATTCACTCCCTAAAGTGCACCAACACCCCATGGTCTGCCCCTGCCCCCACTGCTGTTAAGTCTGCCTGGAGCTGGGACACAGCATGGGAAAGAGCCTGCAGTCACCTCTGTGCTGGAGGAATGAGAGCAGCCCTGACACTGGGCAGGGGCAGACTTGAGGGTATGAAACCAGTGCAGCTGTGAGAGGCACTGATACAGAACATCTGCCGTGCAGCTTGTGCTGGTCGGACTTCTCTAGGCTCCAACTACGATTCAAAGCTTCTCTGCTCCAGCAGAAACCCTGGGGGAGGGAGGCAGGGCTCCTGCAGAATAAATATTCCTGCTAGCAGAACTTCCAGTAACCCCATGGGCACAGGTCATTGCACACTGTACTCCAACACATGCACACACCCCTTCTCTGGGAGGAATCAGCTCTGGGTTTATTTGAATAAATCCTATTCACTTCAAAATTACAAAACTTCTACTGGCTTCAGTGAGTGAATGGGGGAGTGAGGAGCCAGAACTTGGCCTTTGAAGCTGTTGGATTCAGGACCAAACAGACATTTCTGTTGGATCCCAAACTACTGATTTATTTATTAGGATTTAAAATACTAAAGCAATGCCCAGTCAAGACTGTTGGCACCCGGACGACAGTGGTAACACACTCAAATCTCTGCAGCATGCAGTGACCATTTCAACAGGAACTCAACCAGCCAGACACCTACAGAAATTCCTTCCCACCCATTTGTCAATACGCGACACATGGCCTGAGTCCTTCCTTCTCACCCCCAAACAAGTGTATTTTGCAGTGTGCCCTGATGATCACCTAATTTGGGCTATTTAGGCCTAAAGAGGACAAGTTTCAGAGTCCTGGAGGCCGCACAAAGAAAACCCTGCCAGCCACCTCTCTCCTTTAGAAAAATGGGGAACCATCTCCGGCTCCACTGCTAACCACAGCTGTGGCAGAGATGGGCAGCCAGTGCAGACCCTGCAGCACAGCTCTAACATGCTCCCAGCAAGATACGCTGATCAGTGAGTCGCTGCCATTTGCACCAGCTTCATTCTCTGATTGGTTCTAAGGTGCAGCCCCACATTAGGGTCATTTGAATAGTCCAACCTCAAAGTAACAAAAACCTCGATAACAGTGGCAAGGCCCAATCCTGAAAGGAAAAGTCACAACCTCCTAGCCAGGCACCGATAGTAAAAAGCTGACTGTAAAAGTTACCACCATAGTTCCAGTTAACCCAGCTCCCCTGGGTTACCGGAAGAGACTTACCTGCTATGTCCTGAATTGTGAGGAGAAGAAGCCACAGCATCGGAGTTGAGAGCTGTCCCTTCATTGCCAAACTGACTTGCTGTCCCCTCCTCTCACTGCACTGGCTGCACCTAAGCACCTGCCAGGGCTCCTCTGTGTCTGACAAGTGATAACAAAGCAGTGGAAGGGAAATATATAGATTCAGAGGCTGACATCAGCTGCGCGAAGGAACCAATAGCAAACCCAGCTGCCTTTTTAGTTATTATCAGTGGTTTTATCTGTGACTTTATGCAGCTAAAACAGCCAATAAAACTTGAAAGCAACAAACATCACCATATATGAGTGATGAGCCCCCTCCTGACATCAGGTTTACCACAGCCTCAGATCATCGGGTAACCCCCAAACTCCAGAGCTGGAAGGAAAAGTACTGTACAAACTGTATCTGTGCTGTTTCTAACCCCGATAGATTCTATATCATATTAAACATGAATTGGGAGACTTCAGAGGCTGGTTATTTTACAAAGTAGGAAAGAAATCCCTTGTGCCAAAAGTGATCATTAAAAGACCAGTTCCCAGTATAGGACATACCCAATTGTAGACAATGACAACTCGCTAGAACCAAGTTGTGTCACTCAGATCAGCTTTATAGAAGAAGAACTACGCAGCAGCATCTGAAATATTGACAGTTCTTCTACTAATCGACCTTGGGGCAGGGCCGAAAGGGGGATGGGAGGGCAAAAGGGGCAGCTGTCCCGGGGTTCGCGATTTAAAATTTGAATCACAGGCAGATGCCAGGGAGGCACAGGCCACGCAGTGTAGATAGGCTGGCAGCAGGAGGCTGACCCCTAGCTCCGCCCCTTTTGCCCAAGGCCCCCGGAGCTGGGCCCCGCTACCGGTAGGAGCTTAATGTTACTTTCACCCCGCCTTCGGATTTCCTGCCTAGACCATGATTCTTAGTAGTAGAGACAGAGCTTAGGGCTTCCTGAGTAGGCCATGACCTTCTCTTGCAGTAGCAGGATGTCCTGCACACACCATGCCCATCAGTGCTGTCAGTAGGGGAAGATTCTTTGAAAACAAGTTTACTTGATTCCTGGGACTGACACAATAAAAGGAACAGGCACAAGGGTAGGGGCATATAGCATGGAATAATGACTGGCTGGCACCACACCTACCTCAGGCACTTCCTAAAATGAACTGGTACACATAGTTGGATTAAGGGAAGCTTCTTTAACTTTTTACCTCTCCATTTTCTCCAATGCTGCCCTTTCTGTATGGTGACAACTCCCTGAGAAAATCTGTGCAACCAACATCTGATCCTCCTTTGAATCTCTCTTTGAGGTTCTGCTCTGTGGTGATTCCGGAGAAACACTTGACAGTGAGTGACTAGCTTGGCAGGGGGAGGAGGTGTGGCTGTGCCTCCTCCCCTTCCTTCCCTCTTATTTTTATCAAACTCCTCACCCCAATTCTGCCATTCCCCCTCACCCTGCCCTCCCACTATTTAAAGAAACAGCAATAGCAAAACTGGAAACTGCACCAAGTAGTATAAGGGCCCTACCATCAATCAAATGTTAGCTACGCCCTGGCCATCCATCACTGGAATCCCACCCCTGGGAGTATTACTTCCGGAGTCAAGCCAGACACATGATCAGAAGCAAGGTGTGTTATGTGACCCCATTCTAAGAACTCCTCCCACTGCTCTCTACCAATCAGGATGGGTTTTGCCCTCCATGGGACTGCCCCAAGAGGTGATTTGACCAATCGGGTGAGTTCCAGGGTGGTGTGACCTATCTGGAAGTGGGTCATGTGATGCCTCTAACAACTCCTTCCACCACCCTCTACCAATCGGGAGGGGTTTCAGCCACTGGGAACCACCCCTGAAAGGAGACTTGACTAATCGGGGGCAGTGTGGGGCAGGTGACCCATCCAGAAGTGCTTCATGTGACCACTCTAACAACTCCTCCCACCACCCTCTACCAATCGGGAGGGGTTTCAGCCACTGAGAACCACCCTTGAGAGGAGATTTGACTAATCGGGGGCAGTGTGGGGCAGGTGACCCATCCAGAAGTGCTTCATGTGACCACTCTATAAACTCCTCTCAC